>CM060961.1:108176134-108198227 GCA_030765045.1 Tenodera sinensis
TGATTGATTCATTTGTTTATTTATTTCGGTTATGCCGGTCTTTGTATGTTATGTATAATAATAATAATAATAATAATAATAATAATAATAATAATAATAATAATAATAATAATAATAATAATAATAATAATAATAATAATAATAATAATAATAATAATAATAATAATAATAATAATAATAATAATAATAATAATAATAATAATAATAATAAAATTAATAATAATAATAATAATAATAATAATAATAATAATAATAATAATAATAATAATAATAATAATAATAATAATAATAATAATAATAATAATAATAATAATAATAATAATAATAATAATAAATTATTATATATTAATATTATATATATATTATATATATTAATATATTTATTATTATTATTATTATTATTATTATTATTATTATATTATTATTAAATTATTATATATTAATATTATATATATATTATATATATTAATATTATATTTATTATTATTATTATTATTATTATTATTATTATTATTATTATTATTATTATTATTATTATTATTATTATTATTATCATTATCATTATTTATATTGACTGGATTTAATCATGTATTATCCCATACTGAATTGCAATAAAATCCAATTGAATTGAACACATCAGAACAACTAGAAGAAGCATGTGCTTTAGAAGGATCCCTACAGCTGTGCTTACTTACCACTCTACAGGAAATTGTTCTCTGCGTTGTCCTGGGAAGCAATGATTGCAGAACCTAGACCCTTGGGCTAAAACCTGAATGGAAGAAGAAGATTTTATGTATCTTTTATGCTTTGCCAGTTATGCAAAGGTTATTCAGA
Source organism: Tenodera sinensis (assembly GCA_030765045.1). Lineage (NCBI taxonomy): Eukaryota > Metazoa > Arthropoda > Insecta > Mantodea > Mantidae > Tenodera > Tenodera sinensis. The sequence goes on from CM060961.1 coordinate 108,176,969, forward strand.
ATAAAGAGAATTTGTGAGGACTTTTCCAGGAAATTCAAGATATACATTTCATTTACATGAAAATATCCTCAATATACTGGTGTCCTTAAAGTCTGGTAACACCTTCCTTATTGTATTACACAAAAACAACAAATGACACAGCTTTCGTTTAGATGTCATACAAAAGAGAATCGGAAATGGTTTTGTTTTGGTATCAAAACTACTGCTCATAGTTTCCACATTCACCGCAGTTGGCGTATGTTCAATAAGGTGACTGCTGGTGCAGAGCGTGTTTTCTGCATGTTGGAGTCCAACAAGTGTGCTACAAATGTGTAACATAAGTTTAGGACAAAGTACCCCAATAAACAAGCACCAGTCAGGAAATTCGTTTATGCCTGGCATGATAAATTTGTTGCTACTGGTTGCCTGTATCCTAAGAAAAGGAGTGGCCGTCCATCATTGAATTAGGTAACCGTGAACCACGTGAGAGAGTCATTCATAAGAAGTCTGAAAAGGTCTGTTCATAGAGCATCCCACAAGCTACAAGTACCATGTATCACAGTTTGGAAAAGAGACTGCATGTGAAGTCATGCAAGCTGCAGGAATTGAAACTTAACAATAAACAAAAGCATTGAGTTTTGTATTGAGAACAACAATTCATGGAAGAGGATGGTGAACTTCATGGATCGCATAATCTTTAGTGATGAGGCAACTTTCCACACAAATGGAAGCGTCAACAGATATAACTGTTGAATGTAGGGTACACAGCCTCCTTGCATGATTCACCCAAAATAAAGTTTTCTGCGCAGTGTCATCGCAGGAACTTTATGGACCATTCTTCTTCACAGAGAAGACTGTAACTGGCCATACATACCTGGATATCATACAGCAGTGGTTATTCATACAAATGCAAGAAGGTTCTGATGATTTCTTGTTCCAGCAGGACGGGGACCTACCCCATTACAATAATGACGTTTGTAATTTCCTTAACAATAAGTTACCTCAATGCTGCATAGGACAAGCAGAGAAAAATAACTGTTTTGATAGGTGGTCTCCCAGATACCAGGATCTAACTCTCTGTGACTCCTTCCTATGGGGTGCATAAAAGAAAGGATGCATGTGCCACCTTTACTACAAAGTGTTGAACTCTAGTGCAGGATTGCAGAAGTTGTTACCACTGTATCAGGGGATATGCTCCAAAGAGCATGGCAAGAATTTCATTCCCATGTAGACATATGCAGTTACACATGGTTCCCATATTGAGGCATTGTGAGCTCAGACATTGCAAAGAGAACCATTTGAGATCCTTTTTCATACGATATATAAATGAAAGCTGTAACATGTGTTGTTTTGTGCAATAAATTCAGAAAAGTGTTACTGGAGTAGGACATCCTGTACAGTATTTTAATCAAAATTGTTAGGGAAATGTTTGAGAACATCAACATTTTCTAAAAATAACCCATGTAGAGACTAGTCTGGTGTGAGAGGATTTTCATAAAAATCTTTGTGTCACATCTTGGAAGTATTGAATTTATATACCAGATTTGATCTTTTACTGACTTTTCATTTTTGAGTTATGTTGTTCACACATTCACTTTTTTAAGAGGGGGATTCAGGGACTCTCAAAATTTGTATTTTCAGTTATATCTTGATTTGGAATTTTTAGGCTGAAAAACAATACTTCCCCTACCTACTTATTAAACACAGTAGCAGAAGTACATTTTTTTCAATTCAATGGGCCTCAAAACTTGTATTTTTGGTAAGATATGAATATCAAACTTTTAGACACAATACAATACTTCCTCTACTTACTGAAAGTGTGTGGTAGAGAAAGTAAAAACATATTTTGGTGCACACTCACATGACTTTCTCTGCCCTTTGTATGATACACTAATATTTATTTATTTCAGCTTAACAGTATCATAATTGTATATACATAACACTACATTGATTACCTCCTTTCCTCGGATAATAAACAAAACAAGTAACAAAATTCTGACAATTCCCCCCCAAAAAATAACAATAAATTTACGAAACAAAATTAAAGCAATCCACAAAGTACAATCTTTGAGTTTTCCCTGGTGCAAATATAGATAAACACTGTGGTTAAGTACTATGTTATGCAACTTTCTCCTTTGGCATATTTCAATAGATTCAACAGTTTTTGTGTAAATTAAATTTAAAAAAACCACTGAATCTATTGAAATATGTCAAAGGAAAAAGTTGTTTATTCAATTTCTATGAATATAGCCATAAATAAAGAACCTTCCATCAATAATAATTCAGCCAGGTGATGATAAATTTTTTTTATAAAAATATTTTTTTCTAGAAAACTATAAACTTTTCAACATTTTGTTATTGGACTTTCTTGTTATTCACAACATGAGAAATTTGCTGTTAAAGTCTGATGGACCATTTCACTTCCAGCCTGTATAACTAAATTACCTGTATCAAATTTACCTGTTAGGCATCTTTTTCATCCTCCAACTTTGTGATTCTCGCTATGCTTTACATTTTTCTTTCATCCTTGCTAACAACTCTCCTAGCTTTCTAATCTGCTCAGTATTGTTTAGCTTTCCTATTTTCATCCTTAATACTTCTCTTGGTTCTTTTGACTACCTAGCTGGTACCCATTTTACCCTTCATACTTCAGTCCTTTCACAATCCATAATAAAGTGCATCCTTTTCTGTTTCCCCACACATAGGGCACTTCTGCAGGTCCATACCCCCATTCCTATTACCCCAGATCTAAGCCATGCCGACCCTTCCCTTTCCAATTTATTACACACATCAATATATTTCTCCCTGCCCCAATCTTTCTTAATTTGTCTGTACAATGTTAAGATTCTCTCATTCCCAATACTACTGAATATCTCCTGAATATTTATATCTGCAATTCTTTGCTTAATACCCTTCCAAAGCTTTTCTTCTAGAATTTATCTGTTTCTCTGAATGTTCCCCATTCCTATTTCTTCTATAATCATCTGCACTGATAAAGCCCAACTATCCGGTGCTAATGTTTTCTATTACATTATCATACACTGTTTTACAAAATTCTGATCCTCTAATGCTCTTACCCGATACCAATATTTTAACAATCTTTCCATAACTAACCATTTACTTCCCGTTCTCCCTAACTGCAACAGTGCTACGCCCTTGGGTAATACCCTTGGTAACCCTAAAATCAAGTGACAAAAACTTCTGGGTATTAAATCCACCCCTAGCCACCCTTCTTCATATCCCCATATTTCTATCCCATATTACATTTTTGCTTCTGCTATTGCCTTGTACACTAATTCTAGCCATTTAACTTGTATCCCTGGAATTTTGGAAGCACAAGCTCTTATCCCCCTCATGGCCATTTTACCCTTTGCTAACACGACTCTCTTTTAGTCCTGCAATTTTCCATTACCACTTAACTGTACCCCCAAGTACTCAATTTTTCTCACTATGGCTATTTCCTGTCCTCCCATACTCCATTTTTCTTTCTGTTTCAATTTATATCCCTGTTTAAAAAGCATAATCCTGGTCTTCTTATAGTTTATCTTAAGCACCCAACTCTTACAGAACCTCTCCAAAACATTTGGTGCTCTTGATAATCCCCCAATTGATATAGACCACACCACCAGGTCATCCACAAATAGAAGACCTGGGTTTTCTCTATTATTTAATGATTGATTTTTATCTTACTGTCATTGCGCTGTACACAGCGATAGACGTCACAAGAAACACCTTATTACATGCAATAAAACAATTATATAATATTTTACAAACAACAGTTCAATTACATATAACAGAAACAACAATATAATATTTTTACACTCAAGGTATTCTTGCAAAGAATAAAAAGGTGTTACCACAAGTCAATCATACATTTTACATTTGAATAGTGTCATTGGTAATTGTGTTATTCTTGATGATAACTGATTGTACAGTTTTATTCCTAGTACTTCATAGCCGTTGCCAGATTTAGCCAGTCTATGATAGGGTACATTGATCATTGTACTTTCCTGGTATTATATGAATGAATGTCAAACCTATGTTGCTGAGTGGATAAACAAATTTTGCGTACAGCAGTGTATTGTGTATATATAAGTTGATCATAGTCATTGCTTTTAACTTAATAAATAATGGTTTACAATGTGATAGGTTTTTGAGTCTGACATTATTCAAACTACTTTGTCCTGTAATAACAGAACTTCTATTATATGACTACAATTTCCCCAGAGCAGAATACCATAAGATATTATGCTCTGAAAGAATGCAAAATATGCTGATTTTACATATTTACCTGGTACACATCTCTTTAGAATCCTAATAAGATATATTACTCTCAAAAGTTTTGCAGTGATGTGTTTGATTTGCGGTTCCCAGTTTATTTTATTATCCATGACTATACCAAGGAATTTAACATTTGCTGAGTACAGGTATGTAGGCGTATTTCTTGAGCTAAACAACACGTGTTGAGTTTTGGCTTCATTCAATAGAATCCTATTAGTACAAAACCAGTTATCTGCTTTGGAACATATATTTTCCGCAAAAACTCTAAGTGTATGCAAATCAGGATTAGTATTATGAAAATTGGTATCACCTGCATATAATATGGTGTGGCTAGATACAAAACATGATAAATCATTGATCATTAGTGCCAATAACAGAGGCCCGAGAACAGAACCCTGGAGGACACCGTATTTTAATTCAGGAGTATAAGATTTCTTCTTGACTACACATACAATAAAATTTGCTTGCGGGATTCAAGATAGGATTTTAATAATTCCAGGGCTGTACTGTCAACACCATAATATTTTAATTTACTTAGCAAGTAAGAATAGTCTATGCAGTTGAATGCCTTACTTAAATTGCAAAAGGAGGCCTGAGTGAAGTTTTTGGCCTCAAAGGCAGTAAGTACTTTTTTTACTAGACTTTCTACAACATCTATGGTTGATCTCCCTTTCTGGAAACCAAACTGGGAGTCATTAAGTATATTAGCTTTTTCAATGTAGTTACATAAATGTTTATACATAACTAATTCCAACACCTTAGCAAAGACAGGTACTAGTGAGATTGGGCAATAGTTAGCTGGGTTATTTTTCTCCACTTTTGTATGTACTGCGACAACTCTAGATATTTTTAATGTCCTTGGAAATGTCCCCTCTAAAAGACGTTTGTTAATACACCACGTAAATGAGAAGATGATAACCCTTTTAAGGAGATTACTTGACATACCATAAATATCTAGGCTATCTGAGGGCTTAAGTTTTCTGACCAAATTTAGAATATCCTCAGCAGTTAACTTCAGTAAAAATAAAGGGAATCTGACTAGATTTCAATTTAATTCAATTTGATTAAACATAAATAACAGAATATTTACTTGGATTATCTTCAAATAAGTGAAATAACACAAGACATTATTAGTAACAGATATGGGCGATTTCCTCCAAAATTAGAGGGAAGACCTACATGTAAGTTGTTTGAAAACTACCATCCTTAGAGATAGATATTTTAGTGTTAAGCATTTTCTTAATGAATTTAAGACAATCTTATTGTAAACTTAAATAAAATAGCTACCACATGTTACGCATTTGTTGGGCCAGTTACTTGGCATATTTTTTAATTCACATACTTTTAGAAATTTGGCCCAATAACATTACAAAGACAAATTCTAAGCCTGGATGCCAAATTGCTATCCGAGAGTCTGCTTCTGTGACGAGTTGTCAGGAGCTTCATTATAGAGAAACCGTGTTCACAAAGGTGGGTATTGCCATACATTGTCGTAGGTTTTGGTGCGTTGGGAATTAAATTTAGGAAACGCCTACTGTCAAGTTTCCGGTGGAATTCGATCACTGCGTCTGAGCATGAATTGTCAGATTTCTCATGAAGGCGACACTCATATTGTACTTCTATCAGCTCCAGCTGAACTGCCGTATTATTTACTTTATCGGCGTCCATAATGTCTTTGTATGCTTTTTTTAACGCAAGACACTGGTTACATATTAGGTACTGAATACTACTGACAACTTTGCATAGGAATTGTTTTTCCCATTCGAAACAGGCGAATTCAAATGACTCATGTTTGTACTCTCGGACGCAGCCATTGCTCTGCCTGCATCACACGGAAAACAGCACTGAGCTGCCAATAAGAAGTTGATAAACTTACCTCGGTATGCAGTGATTGTCAGTTACTGGAAGGTGAGACCAGCTGCACTTCTGATGCCAAAAGTTTGTGCAAGCTGCATCATAGATGTTGATAACAAAGCTGAAATAGTGCAATCATACTATGTCTTAAATCTTTTACATTTAAATCTACAGTATTTGTGTTCAAATAAGCGTATACCATAACATTGAATATTTTCTTGCATATGATTTTAATGGCCAAGTGCATAAAGTTGTTAAAGTGCAAACATTGTTAATGCATAGGGAAGAACAACATTTGAAAACAAAGACTTTACGAATACTGAGCCCTATCCGGCCTTAAAGTGTGTACGGAGCACAACTTCCAGCGCGAGTGAAATGGTGAAGCGCGATTGGAAATAGTTCCTTACTACATTGCGTATATTATCGCTTATTTGATACTTTCAAGTAAAAAAAGGAGTGAATAAATACCGTAATTCAATTAACAAACATTTAAACATGAGCATAAATATTTTACTTCCATTATCACATGGTTCTCGACAATTCTCCGATTGCGTTGTTACTGTAGTGAAGTGATGCTCTGACACTTGTAGTACTAGTAATGCACGTGCGGTGTGGGGAAGTGTTCAATTCCTCAGACTAGTTATGGAAACATAAAAGCGGAAAGCCTCTGAGAAGTGGTGAAAACACGATTGTATTATGTGTTTAATTTTTTCTTTCAAATCTATGGCACTCTTGACTGTGAAAGATGTAACCAAATTGACGTCTGAAGCAACTGGTATTTCTATGTACACTTTCAAATGTCAGAATGGAAATGAAACAAACAGGAACTGTGAAAGTCCCTAAAAAGAAAAGGGAAGGTTAGTGTTTTAGGCAAAGTAGATCACTGTTAAAAGTGTTACTCGCTTTCAAATGCATAGTTTCTTTTTAAACAATGGGCCTGCTATATTAGATAATTAACAGTGAGACAGATCTTCCATATTTTAGGTAAACCACGTTCCACACTTTGCTGAAAGACATTGTGTTTCAGTTTACAAAAAGAAAGAAGATTAATGCGATATTTGATCGGGGAGCTATGGCGGTGTGGAGACGTTACCTGAGATCTGAGGGTGCTCGCCTCAATCTGATGACTCAGGTTAACCTAAGTTTTTACTCACAAAATTACATTTCATAATTTTCCTTAACCATTTTCTGTAATTAGTTAATTTAGTTTCTTTAATAAATATGAGTCGACTGCAATTCTAACTTCACACTGCTACAGTGAAAGATTTGACGGTTGCGGTAACAGATGTAAACAGCTGTGCGCAGAGAATGCCAACACTTGCTTGTTGGCGGAGTGATACAACCGCAATGTTTATGTGCGTACCCACTCTAAGCTCGGAGGGACTATAGCTGGAGCGAAAGCAAATTAAGACTCTGGATATAACTTCTCGTAGATACTTATCCAAACTGCGTGCTTAATTTGTCTGGTATGTGTGCATTTACATCACTACAAATTTACTTGGAATTAATTGTGATCTTCAGCATATTCCAAAGTTTCTTAAAAGTAGAGATTGCAGATTTTGTTACTGATAGTGTTACAAAAGTATCACGTGTGTTAATTTTCAAAATGTGAACCCAAAAGAAACAGAATTCCTTCCCTTGTCATCATTTCAAATGCAACTCACAACCTTATTGCCAAACAAATGACATCAAGACTGAGCATTGGGATAAAAAACACCCTCCTAGACTATTGTACGAAGACATCGCAGAGCTTGAGGTGCCTAAACCAGGAGTCGTAAGTTAGCAAAAGCACAATAAATTAAAACCAATGTTGTTGGATCCAGTAAGTGCACTTGCACGGGGACTTAAATATTTTCTTGCCATCGGAGTCGACTGGCAGGACAGCTATTGAGTGCACATGGGCGGGGACTTACTTCCTGCAGACTGAGCACAACATCGGAAGTCCATCTTGGCCTAGCATGCTATATTTCAGAAATACCCCTCAATGCATTTTGATCCCAAAGCTGTTTCTGCCATAAGCATTATGGAGATAGGGTGGGTACATTTCCAAAAACCCACATTAGATTCATTTAAGATGCACCACTCCGGTGCTTTTTATTCTTTCTTCTCAGTTTTGCATTTTGTATGAAATCTATTCCTTACATTTCCCCTTTGCTCTGATTTATATGTAAATTAGCACATACAATCTGAAACGTATTATCTAAATCTTAAAATATGCATTTGATTACTACTTTATTCATTGGCACACAAAAAATAATTTATGCTGAAAAATAAACTTTAACACTAAGAACTTCATAAAAACGATATATATATATCTGCAAGTAATAATGTCGGTTTGGGTGGCTCAGTTGGTTAGACGCTGGCCTACGGATCTCAAGGTCGCGGGTTCAAACCCGGCCCAGACCGATGGTTTTTAAGTGTGCTTAAAAACGACAGCTCCATGTCAGTAGATTTACTGGCATGTAAAAGAACTCCTGCGGGACAAAATTCCGGCACAACCGGCGACGCTGATGTGATCCTGGCAATTGACAGCGTCGCTAAACAAGAAAATAATTTTTTTTGTAAGTAATAATATCAACTTCAAATACTTTATTTTAAATTTACTTAAGTATCAGAAAGTGTGGCTAATATACTTGTCTGAGAAATGTGAAGGCAGTTTTAAAATAATGAATTTTCTTTGCTAATTAAATTTAATTGTATTTTTTGAGAAACCGTTTGAGCTAGAACAATGAGCTTTTGCACAGCCATTTGTTTATTTATTCATATCAAATGTAACAATAATTATTTTCAATAAACAAATGTAAAATTGAAAAAATTGGAAAATTCAGTCTCTTAATTGCTGACGCGATATTGGGGAGGTACATCGCAGAAGAATTGTGGGTAGGTATGTGGGAAGCCAATTTGCCATTTGGCGACATTGATCAAAGTTATATGTTCATATGTGAATAATCTAGAAGTATGCACGTAGAAAACGACACCAATGCATGCGCGAAAAGATGAAGAGACACGCACCGCTTCCTTACTATGCATGCGCTGCCTAACAACAGTAGAATGCCTTCCAAAGCTGAGGGGTCGGCATAACTCGAAGGGAGTGTACAAAACTGCCATTTTAGCGCTCGAGTTGGCAGTGAAGGCAATGGTGTAGACACTGCAACAATTTTCGTATGAAACAAATGTTTAAAAAGGTCATGTGGGAGTATTAGTGTCTTCGAAAGTGAGGAAACATTATCCAAAACGAACTTTAAGGGTCCCTGGAACTGAATTTTGAATTTTCTATATTTTTTAGGTATGAAATCAATACTTTGCACACTTAAGGGTGTTTGTGTTATAATCTATCACACAAAGTTTCAGCTCAATTTGATTTATAGTTTTGAGAGAATTATCCTCAATTTATTCTCAGTGCGAAAATATCTTAGCATTCAAAATACTGCAGTGTCTCAAAAACTAAAATATCACAACAGTTTTATTATTTTATGAACTCTGATTGCCTAACAAACACCATCAGCCTCTGGCAGGAAGAAAGAATAGTTACTTTTAAAGTGATTGGTTCCTTTGCTTAGGTCGACACTTAAAATATTTTAAAGCTTTTCTGTGCATTTAATTTTTTAAAGCTAAACAAATTTTTAGATGTTGAAACCAGAGATTGAGATTGAAGCCACATAATTACAGGATGGGCGTGAAATGATCCGTCAGTCTTTAACAGTGCATTTCTCATGTTGTGAGTAACAAGAAAGTCTAATAGCAAAATGTTGAGAAGTTTAAGGTTTTCTAGAAAAAAAAAAAAACACACGCACATCTTTATAAAAAAAGTATCATCACTTGGCTGAATTATTATTGATTGAAGGTTCTTGATTTATGGCTATATCCGCAGAAAATTGAATAAACGACAACTTTTTCATTTAACGTATTTAAATAGATTCAACGGTTTTTGTGAAAATTAAATTTAAAAAAACCCACAATTTATTGCAACAAAAAGGCAATAAATTGTGGGTTCCTTTAAATTTAATTTACACAAAAACCGTTGAATCTCTTGAAATATGCCAAAGTAAAAAGTTGTGCTGTATTCAATTTTCTATGAATATAGCCATAAATTAAGAACCTTCAATCAATAATAATTCAGCCATGTGATAAATGTTTTATAACTATAAACTTTTCAATATTTTGGTATTAGACTTTCTTGTTATTCACAACATGAGAAATTCACTGTTAAAGGCTGACGGATCATTTCGCGCCCATCCTGTATAGTACATGCTGGAAAAATTCTAGGAGCATAGCACAATATTTAATGCGGCTGGAGCACATAGTGTACTAAAAAATGTAATGTCGAGAAAAACAAATTTTTCTACAGACGTGCATCATGAACATAAGTCGGGATCACCTGTTTGACCTGAAACTCATTACGGATTTTATATTGAATAGGTAGTAATAGCTCACTGGCATCTCGCCAGATAGCAGCACAAGATACCGCTACATAAATTTTCAATAATATTTGAATAAAATATGGGTGAAAAGGGCTCAAAAAGAACCAAATTCAGCGGAAAGGGGTGGTTAAGCAGAAAAGGTAGCGCACATGGCATTTAAAGCCTGCGCTAGATCTTTAAAAATGGCAGAATCTAACAAATTTCACTGGTAACCGATGACTGAACATTTATATGCATAAACCTAAAAATCGTCAATTTGACCATTTTCCGGTCATTATTCAGTGCCAGGGTCCCTTAGGAACTGTAATGAATTACATGATGCAATTACTCGGACGTTTGTCGGACATGTTGGATATGCCGTAAAATATTGAAGTTTGTCCATCTTATGTATATTTTATACAAACATAATGAAAAAATTCTATTCTCTACCAGATTAAATAGATTAATCTGATAGTAAACATTAATGTACTGAGAAATCAGTTCAATGTTCTAGACTATTCAAATCCACAAAGCTGAAAACAATGTGCCTTAAGCATACTTTTATATTAAGTTCAAAACTAATCATAATAATATACACACTATATAATGTACGCACCTGGAGATGACGTACGTCATAATTTTGGGTAGAAAACCAAAGAATTTTACATTGCTCAGGCTGGAGAAATGTTCTTGTACGATCACAACGACCAAATTTAATTAAATATTTTCCTGTATCCATAAACAAGATTCTGTTTTGTTCTGTTCTTTGTTCAGACGGCATTAACAATGCTGGCAAAGAGAAGTAAAGGGTCCAAATTCTCGTTGATAGTTTTATTTCGTTTGCATGGCCCTCTTTAGCTCCAAGTTCATATTTTGACTTCTATAAACATCTTAGTTGGAGTTACAGCAGTTACAGTTTACATACAGTATTGGACGAGCTACATTCATTTGCTCTCTCTTCCAAAATATAGTAGTTACCTACTTCACTTTACGCCATTTCTTCATTTTTTTTTAAATTAATCCATTTGAGCGCCAGAAATAGCAAAAGGAAATATTTCAGGAACGAGAAGAATATTTCAAAATTTGAAAATTCAGTAATATTTAAGGTGGAATGAAAACTGGAGAAAGTAATTTTCATGCAAAGATACTTTGCTTCAAGAGAAAGAGTGAAATAATCCAGACATACGTATAATTTTCCATTAGAAGAGTTTGCGACAAAATAATAAATAAGGTGTAAACTTGGTGTAAAAATATGTAAATTAAATTAAATTATTCAGTTTCCTAACGACGCTATCAAAGAGGAGATGGTCCGAATACAGGCTACCATTTCTATTTGGGCATACATTTTGAAAAGCTTTCTTCTTACCACTGTTATTTTAACAGGAAAAAGTAGTGTACCTACTTATTTAAAAGCACCCTGAAATACTCTTGTAAATTTAGCAGCAATGCCTGTGAAGTATTCGCTATTTTGAGTTATATGTGCATAAAATGGAATTTTAAGGACAGGGTCCAAATACGGGCTAACTATATTATTTGTCTTATGAAGTGAAGAAATATAAATCTACACAATGTAGTAGAATTTAGCGTTATTGCAATTTTAAAAATTGTAAACACAAGTGTCTTTTAGAGCCTTTGAAGTATATTCTTTGCAGAAATCACACACATACCTATTCACTTTTTCCTGCATCTGCACATTCAATATATGCCCACTGAAAACAAACAAGACACTGAACCCTCAGTTCTCCTCTAGTATCTTCTGAAAAGCGCTCATCCAAAATAAACAGCAACAATCATTATCTGGGTTTACTTTTCCTTCAGGAGTATCAGTCACTATCTCCAGAGTTAATCTCAATATCATCAGATTCTGAGTCACAGCTTTCCATTTTGTTCTTGGATTTTTTCAGTCTGTTTAAAATTTAATTTCTTCTTTGCATCCTTTTCTTTTGTGGTCTGTTTGTTCCCTTTCAGGGATTCAGTGAGCTTAATCTTATAGAGTGATGCTTTTGATGGTTTTTTATTGTTACGACTTCCGCTGCTGACCTCCTTTCTTTTAGTGATGGGGATTGGAGATACTTTATGAGGTGACACGCAGGTTCAGTACTTCCATACTTAATCAGATGCTTGCTTTTAATGTCGTGGTCTAGCCCATATTTGCACCACACGCACATACTCACACACACACGCACTCATACACTCACATACAGATTGACTGACTGACGAACTGGTGGACTGACTGGCGGACTGACTGGCGGACTGGCGGACTGACTGACGGACTGAATGAGGGACTGACTGACTGGCGGACTGACTGACGGACTGGCTGACGGTCGGACCGACGGACTGACTGACGCACTGACTGACGGTCGCACTGACTGACGGACTGACTGACGGACTGACTGACTGACGGTCGGACTGACGCACTGACTGGCGGACTGACTGGTGGACTAACTGACGGACTGACTGGTGGACTGACGGACTGACTGACGGACTGAATGAGGGACTGGCTGACTGGCGGACTGACGGACTGACTGACTGACGGACTAACTGAGGGACTGACGGACTGACTGACGGACTGACTGAGGGACTGACTGTTGCACTGACTGACAGACTGACGGACGGACTGACTGACGGACTGACGCACTGACTGACGGTCGGACTGACGGACGGACTGACGGACGTACTGACGGACGGACTGGCTGACGGACTGACGGTCGAACTGACGGACGGACTAACTGGTGGACTGACTGACTGTTGGACTTACTGGCGGACTGACTAACAGACTGACGAACTGACTGACGGACTGACGCACTGACTGACGGACTGGCGGACTGGCGGACTGACTGACTGGCGGACTGACTGACTGGCGGACTGACTGACTGGCGGACTGACTGACTGGCGGACTGACTGGCGGACTGACGGACTGAATGAGGGACTGTCTGACTGACGGACTGACTGACGGACTGAATGAGGGACTGACTGACTGGCGGACTGACTGAGGGACTGACTGTTGAACTCACTGATTGACTGACGGACGGACTGACGGACGGACTGACCGACGGACTGACGGTCGGACTGACGGACTGACTCACTGACTGACGGTCGGACTGACTGACTGACGGGCGGACTGACTGACGGACTGACTGACGGCCTGACTGACGCACTGACTGACGGTCGCACTAACTGACGGACTGACTGACGGACTGACTGACGGCCTGACTGACGCACTGACTGACGGTCGCACTAACTGACGGACTGACTGACGGACGGACTGACGCACTGACTGGCGGACTGACTGGTGGACTGACTGACGGTCGGACTGACGGACTGACTGACGGACTGACTGATGGACTGATGGTCGGACTGACTGACGGCCATCTAAGTTGTACAAAAATGGCGTCGGCTGGTGGGGGTGATTTCTGAGGTGTTTCCATACGCTATACTTCGTATTATTTTCTATGCGTTTGAGTTATTGTTTTTTATAACAATTCCTATGTAAGTTTGTCTTCATATTAGCAAAGCGAGTGTTTAAAAACTTTTATTTGGGCAGTATAGGGAACGGGAATAAATCTAATAATGTGTTGACTGTGCCGTGTGTTTAACCACGTGTTCATTTTTATTGTGTTTCATCTAAGGCTATGGCTACGTTAGCCGTATAGTGTGGTTAATTTATGTTTGCAAATACAATTTGTGTCACGATTACAGTGGTGAGAGGTTGTTGAAGAAAAACTGTTCCATTAGTGCACGTTAATGTAGTCATACCTCAACCTAATCTCAAACATCACAATGCCTCGTAACTGGTGCATTCCCGGATGCAAATTAAAAATCAGAAACTTTCAGTTAAAACAAGAGGTAAATTGAAAAGTAACGCTTGTAAATTCTATTTGATTACTATAAATTGCAGCGTAATGTGTGTTGCCGGTGTGTATATAACATGGTGAATAGTGAAAGACAATAATTTCGAGGCCGCTTTCCTACAGTTTTACCCATGTAAGTAGTATGCTGCTTGTATTTATACACTATCTTTTGTCTTTGTAATTTAAATGCGTAGCTGTAGTTTAAAAGAAATGTGTTATGTTGCTGCATGTAAAACCGTAGACTATAGCAAAGTTGAGAAAATGTTTACAAAATCGTCGCTCGAGAAAACGAATGAAACATAGTGCAATGGATGCAGTTTTTGTTGCTGATTACGATTTTGTAAGTTTTATTGTGCGCTCAAGCTTCGTTTTTTATTTATGAGCAAATTTCGTAGTGCGATGCAGTGGTTTTATTTCGCTTATGCGGGGGATATTTAGCTAATAAATGTGTATAAACGAGTATAGTATATACTAGAATGATTGATTAATTCTGCGAAACGAGAGGGTGGGAAATTTTCGTTCACTGGAAGCGGAGAAGGAAATGAATGACTTGTGCGGCAATGCAGTGCGCATGCGCGCTAAGAATCGCATCGCTCGGGTTTGTCGATTGTGCCCATAGTAAGACACTATGGCATGCGCCAGTGCTTGCTTCGCGTAGACGGCCAGGTACAAACGCCCTACACATACCTATAATGTTATTACCGTGCACTTCCTATAGTTAGAGAAGTTATGTGACGTAAGAAAAGTCTAGTGACTAATCAAGTTTTTCTTTCTTTCTTCTTCTTCTTTCCTCCTTTCTTTCTTTCCTTCTTTCCTTCTTTCCTTCCTTCCTTCCTCCCTTCCTTCCTCCCTCCCTCCCACCCTCCCTCCCTCCCTTCCTCCCTTCCTCCCTTTCGTCCTTCCGTCCTTCCTCCGTTCTTCCCTTCCTCCCTCCCTCCCTTCCTCCCTTCCTTCTGTCCGTCCATTCGTCCGTGGTACCTTCCTACCCCCCTTCCTCCTTCCCTCGCTCCCTCCCACCCTCCCTCACTGTCTCCCACCCTCCTTCCCTTACGGCCTTTCTTTCTTTCCTTCCTTCCTTCCTCCCTCCCTTCCTTCCTTCCTTCCTCCCTCCCTTCCTCCCTTCCGTCCTTCCGTCCTTCCTCCCTCCCTCCCTCCCTTCCTCCCTTCCTTCCGTCCGTCCATCCGTCCGTCCATCCGTCCGTGGTACCTTCCTGCCCCCCTTCCTCCTTCCCTCGCTCCCTCCCACCCTCCTTCACTGTCTCCCACCCTCCCTCCCTTACAGCCTTTCTTTCTTTCTTTCCTTCCTTCCTTCCTTCCTTCCTCCCTCTCTCTCTCTTTCTCTCTCCCTTCATCCCTTCCTCCCTTCCTTCTGTCCGTCCATCCGTCCGTGCTACCTTCCTGCACCCCTTCCTCCTTCCTCCTTCCTCCTTCCCTCGCTCCCTCCCACCCTCCCTCACTGCCTCCCACCCTCCCTTCCGTCCTTTCTTTCTTTATTTCTTTCTTCCTTTCTTTCTTTCTTTCTTTCTTTCTTTCTTTCTTTCTTTCTTTCTTTCTTTCTGTCTGTCTGTCTGTCTTTCTTTCTTTCTTTCTTTCTTTCTTTCCTTCTTTCTTTCTTTCTTTCTTTCTTTCTTTCTTTCTTCCTTCCTTCCTTCACGTTACCAAGGCCATACATTAAATATATTATGTAAACTCATAAAGAAGACAAAGTACAGATATTCATAAACATAATATTAGAGCAAGGGAAAACTACATTAGAAATAGATTAAGAGGCTCCCTAGAAAATAAATGTATTAAAAGCAATGAAAGGATCTATACAATCACTTATGACCAACTGATCCCTCCCGACTTCTGAGCTGCAGCTGCCTCAGGACAGACCATGTGGGTCACTGAGGAGGTGGCACAATGATCTTTATGAGGAGAAGTGTAATTCACTGACCTGTCCAGCTCCTACAACTTCAAACCCTAGAGCCTATGTGCACCTCAGAGGAATGGAAGTCTTGATTGTGTCTGTGTACCACCCACCCCACAGACAGTTTGTAATCAATGATTAGCTCTCCATCCTCATCCTACATCCTCATGTCATTCTAGCCGAGGACTTCAATGCCAAGCATCTGCATCAGAATTGCAGCTCCCAAGCAGACAGAAGAGGCAATGAATTCATTCTCATGGTAGATGCAGATCCTCAGCTCAGAGTAGAAGGCCTCTGGCAACCCACCCTCTACCTGCGAGGTCAGGGACGACCATCCATCATTGACTTCATGATCATCAAACACTTCCTCTACCATCTGTTACATCGGTCAACGATTCAGATCATAATCCCATATCGGCCAAGACTAACACCCAATTTTCCAGTCATGATGTCGCATTTCAACACCGAGACATCTATTAGGACTGTGTTAAGGTTTGCCTAAATGACTCCAAACATCATAGACATTCCAGCCTTGAAGGCTACAGTCTCTTCCTTTACCTCTGTCGTAATGCCCAGATGTCCTGCCAGTAGAACTTGTTGTGCTTATCCACTGCTTTCTGGGTGGCTCGCAGACTCTACTGGCAATACTGTACACCACACCACTTAATGTTTTTAAGGTGCCTTCACCAGGAGGTTCATCTCTGACTACGCAAGCACAAGGTGCACATGTAGGAGGACACAATGACTGGCTTGAACTCTACCTCCATCATCCAAGGCGCCCAAGGCCTGACCTATGAACCCCAAGCCAAAGCCAATTGTTCACTGAATACCTGGAAAGGCCACAAGATCACCTGCTTGACCTGGACTCCCTGAATGTATTCATCATGAGGTATGGCGATACCTTTGACAACCACATGATGAGGTGTATCGACTTCCCACCATAAGACCTAGTGAACTCCAAGGCACACTCCGGCCTCTCAACCTCAACAAGGCCACTGGGCCTGACAGACTAACTCCCAGGGAAGGACCCTGTACATCCAGCCAACTACCGCTCTGTAAGCCTCCTGTCTGTCTCCTCCTGTCTGGGCTTCTACTTGCCCACTTGTCCCCCTACTGAGAGACATTCAAGCTATCCCTCCCCACCAGTTTGGGTTTTGCCTGGTCACTCAACAGCTGCTGCAAGTGGTGGAGGTTGTTGCCCTGGAATACCAGGACAGGGCCTCCACTGCAGCAGTGTCTCTATAATCGCTCCACCCTTAGATCCGCACTTGATGTAAACACAAGCTGTCAACAACTAACACGTGATACGCCGAAACCAAAGCACACTATAAAATATAGTATCTTAAATATCAGCAATTATCTGTGAGTTTTCAAGATGTATGATAACCCTGGTAAAGACTACTTGAATGTAACGCGATAGCAGTGCTATTCCTGAAACTCCTGAGTAAATATCATTCTGTTGCATCCCAAACACCAGCCATAAGTCCACGTGGCATTTGTTTGTGTTAATTGCAGGTGACATGAACATCAGGTTATCGTGGAAGGATACAAGGTGTGGATCTAAGGCTGGATAGAGTATAGACATGAAGAAGGCCTTCTCCATGAGCTGGCATGCAGGTCTCCTGCATAAACTCATCCAACTGGAGCCATACACATAATACACCTACTACACTCATAGCTTAAACATAGATCTTTTGTGGTCTCAGTTGCAGAAAACAAAACTTTAAGAAAGTCAATTAGAGGCAGAGTCCCCAGTGGTTCTATTCTGTCCCCCACACTTTTTAGCATCTATGTGGTCTACTTACCAACCGAGCTACACTTCAACATGGCTGATGATGTCCTGCTGTACAGTACAAACACCCATCAGTCCATTCAGAGATACCTCTGCCTTCTCCAAGAAGGTGCAGGCATTGGCAATTATCCATCAACCCGGAGAAAAGCCCGCCATTCTCTTCACCAGGCACCACTTTTTTGCAAATTTCCCCACATTCACATATCTCAGGAGAAGGATAGAATGGATGAATACCATCAACTTAAGATGAATAAGGGTCTGACTTTCGGGGAACACATCTAAAACTTATCACATCCGGCCAACTGGGAAACAGCCTCATTGTACACTATGCTAAGGACTGGGATGCCTGTTCCCTTAAAGCTATGCCTTTTTCAGGTCCTCGCAATCCCTGTCCTTTTGTACCTGCGAGATCTGGGGCATGGCTGCAGATTCAAATCTTCTGCAACTGGAGCAGGTGCAGGTCTTCGGATAATCTATTCTGTATACTGCTGTTCCCCCTCTAGGCTACTGCATGAGATTCATCTCTTCTGTATGTGGAGGATGAAATTGGGCACCAGGCTGCAAAATGTTACGACTCATTTTCACTCCTTCGGAGCACCTGGTTATGTCTCTTGGGGATTACAACCCCAGAGTATGCCAGTTTAGGGGTCACCAGCTTCCCTGCATGACATTTGGGCATTCCTGGTAACAGCGGAGCTATTCCACCATAAGCAAAGCTGAGCTCTCATACAATTCTACCAAGAGATGCTTGGATTTCAAAAATAAAAACAACCCCATATTTAAAATAATATCTGAAGCTTTCCTGGTGACAAACATATTCTAGATGTTTTCAGGCTTCAAGCCAGGTGTAGTGACAAAGAAACATCAATGTTTTGGAAGTGGGCATCTCTCCCATCATCACCCGGGTTCGACCCCAGGAACCCGCATGTGGTATTCGTGGTGGACGAAGCGGCGTCAGGGCGGGTTTTCTCCGGGTGCTCCGGTTTCCCCCGCCATGTCATTCCACCGGTGCTCCATCTTCATGTATCATCAGTGTCACCGCCTGCGGTGCCGTAGTAGTAAAAGCGGGCGTTAAACACTACAACGTTTCTCCCATCATCAGGATGATGAATGACTGACAAGAGTGAAAGGACCAGTATATATACTGTCTGCTAGTGTGGATCTGGAAGAAAATGAGGGACACCTCTGTTGGATGTTGGAAGGTGGACCTCGCAGAATGCATGTCTATTCTGGAAGTTCAACATTCCGACGGAATCTGTGTTTCCTGTGGTGGTCTCTCTCCAGCTTTAAGACTGGTTTCCAGGAGGAACTGAACTGCAATCTGACATCCCGGTTCAGTGTGCAGTGTGTTTGGTTCTTTTCCTAGAAGAGCAGCAGCTCAATAAGTGGAAGATCCGTGGTTCAAATCCCGGCTATAGCATTGAATTTTTCAGTCCTGATTTCACCTTTTAATCTATTAGGGACTTTCATGTAGCAGTCCTCTCTTAGACTATGTTCAAATTAAAGATGCCACAGCTGACAATCTTTTTTGTGTGTTCAAACACTGTCTATAAAAGCATGGTCTGTGTATTGGAAACATTGTTAGTTACTGTGGCGATAACACCAATGTCATGATGGGTGAACATAATTCTTTTGTATTTTATTTTCTAAAAGAAAATGATTAAGCTGTTTTTGGTTGTATTTGCCATTCCCTTAGTTTGCCTCTGAAAGTCTTCCTAAAAATGTTTAGCCACTACTATATCTAATTTTTTTGTACTTTCAACAAGTCCGAAGTGACAAAAGTATTCTAGATGAGCTACAGTCTTACCAGAGAACAAGTCAACAAAAGTTCGGTTTTACGAGCAGAAAGGGAATTATTTTGTTTTAGAGGGATTTTGAAGGCCTATAGGGAGATTTTCTCTAGCAAAAACCTGGCAACACTGCATACAGATCTTGTGCCAAAGTTAAGATTATAGATATAGATGTACTGCTTAAATTAAGAAGTTTAACTGTAACTTATGTA
This sequence comes from Tenodera sinensis, assembly GCA_030765045.1. NCBI lineage: Eukaryota > Metazoa > Arthropoda > Insecta > Mantodea > Mantidae > Tenodera > Tenodera sinensis. The sequence goes on from CM060961.1 coordinate 108,197,037, forward strand.
GTTTATTTCATATGACAAGGCCTTGTAAAATTGCTACAATTGGTAAATGAAATCTGAATCTGAAAACAAATGTTAGCTTAAAAGCAAAGTTACATTACTTACAGGAAATTATCAGCATTTCTATATTGTATCTGGTGAGACAATTACAGAGGAAGTGCCATTTTTGCTTCATAATGTATACATAAACATCATCACAGCAAAAGGCAACATGCAATTTTAATAGTGTCTTTCTTGCAGAACTATAAATATTTGGGACAAAATTACACTAATAATAAATGAGTATTTGAGGCTATAAAATCAAATGAGCAGTCAGTAAAGGAAAATCTGTATTTCCATCTTGGCAATTGAATCAAAGAAGAGATGACAAAAACAAATGGATGTAAGAGAACAAAATGTATCACTTACTGGTTTTTAAGTATGTACCATAATATTGATTATTGGTATTATTCAATTACTAGTAGTCAGTAATATCAAAATATATTATGTAATTTTTTGTGTTAAGGGTTTTACTACTTCTGTTGCCAAATTAGACTCAGTGATTTAGTCTATTAATAAAAGAAGTATAAAGTAAGAAATACCACAATTTTTTGTGGATATATACAGATACTCCAAAAAGTATTCGTCTGATCATGGCATATAGAATATAATTTGTAGACAGAGGAAAATGTTTCAAAAATCCTACAGGCACTGCTACCTCTTGGGAAACACTAGAGAAACATAGAAAATGAGCAAGGCTATGTGCAATTTTTAGAGCATATAAGGGGGAATCTGCATGGAAAGACATAACAAAATGGTTGTTAACTCCAGCATATAGGGGATCACCCGAAAAAAAATAAGAAACAGGGAACAGAAAACTGATGTAGGTAAATTTTCCTTTTATTTATTAAAGTTTCACGGGCGATCAGCCGTGTGAGGTTTGAAAATATTGAGCTTTCGACCATTCTAAACTCCATGGCCTTCGTCAGAATGAAATGACCGTTAGACTAGACTAGACTACCAGATGGCAGGCTGAGAACAGCCCGAGGTGTGTCATCCGTGTACCTGCCCTTTTAGGGCTTAACCACTGCATGACGGGATTAGGACGTTATAGGATGGCTGGTGAAGAATGAGGATTGAGGATTGTTGGGAGGTAGCATTTTTTATGCTCCTCGTCGGATGTTACTTTCAGCATGCAACTGCCGTTGGGCACTG